>LR999991.1:0-7500 GCA_905220455.2 Deilephila porcellus | reverse complement strand
ATGGGGCCGCGTCTTCAGCTTCAGTGCAGCATCCTTCGCGAGCTCGTCTGCTCGCTCATTTCCCTGCAATCCTGCGTGAGCTTTAAGCCAAAATAAGTCTATTATTTTGCCGCGTTCATTTGCCTCGTGTAAGTTCTTATTTATCTCGAACGCTAGGGGATGCAGGGAAGTTCCATTTGCGACAGTTTCCAGCGCTGCCCTAGAGTCGCTCAGGATGCTGCACTGCGGCCTACCACTTTTCACTGCCTCTTCCACGGCCCGGTGGAGGGCCAGCAGCTCTGCCTGGTAGACGGTGCAGTAGGTTTCCAGTTTGAGCTTTATGGCCTTCTTTTCGCCGGCGCTCTCCCATATGGAGACCGCGGCTCCAACCCTGCCCTGGATCTTACTTCCATCTGTAAAAATACTCAAACTCGTATTAGCTATCTGGTTTACCTCTGCACCGTCTAGCAGGCATCGATAATGTACTGCCCTTCGAGATGCTGGATGATTGAGCTTCCCGAAGGCCACAGGACGTTCCACCTCCCGGTCTCCCACCACCCGCTGGGAGTAGCCCCTCCTGACTTCGTACAGGGAAGCATTTTCCCTGACTCGAATGTCCAGAGGGAGTACTCCAGCGAGTAGTAGGGCCGAGTTTAATGAAACCGTCCTGTATGCCTTCGTGAGCTTTTGCGCGAATCCCCTTTGTACCACAGCGAGCTGCTTCCGCACACCGAGCTTTTGTGAGGCTGGAGCCCACACGCTTGCCGCATATAGAATAATTGGCTCGACCACTGCCGTATATAAAAGTTTTATTACTTCTGGCCCCAAGCCCCACTGGAGTTTTGCAGCCCGGGAGAGTTTATTGTAGAAGGCTAATGCCTTTCTACAGACGTCCGTCACGTGTGCCTTAAAGGTAAGCCCGCTGTCTATTGTCACACCTAATATTTTTATCTGCTTTTCCAGGCCAATGTCTACTCCGCCCATGTGGAGGATTGGGGAATCGTATTTCAGCTTTCGCGTCAGCACCATTGCCTTTGTTTTATGAGGTGCGAATTTCAGCTTGTTCCGTATTCCCCAATCCCTCACATAGGCGAGAGTTTCATTGGCCTGGCGCTGAATCGAAGCCATCTCTTCTCCCTGGAATGCGAGCACTACATCGTCTGCGAACGCCTGGCAGTAACTGCCCCTTTTATCGAGCTCTGATAGTAGTGGGTCGAGGAGCAGGTTCCAAAAGGTTGGACCTCCAATGGAGCCCTGAACGCATCCCTTGGAGGTCCATCTTTCGTGTTCCTCGCCCGCGTAGCGGACCTTAACTTTTCTGCTCTCGAGGTAGCTATCTATCACCCTTCGGATGTTGACCGGACAGTCCTCCTCCGACAGTCTGAGCTTAATGGCTGGCCACCAAGCGCTATCGAAGGCTCCCTCTATGTCCAATGATACCAACACTACTATTTTTTTATTTTCTAATTTTTGTCGAATAAATTTCATTAGAACATAGAGGGAGTCTTCGGTGCTCCTCTGGGGCGTAAAGCCAAACTGTCGGGGGCTCATCCTGGGGTGAAGATGCCACCTCACTCGACCCACCACCATCTTCTCCAGAATCTTACCCATCACTGGCAAAAGGCCGATCGGTCTGTAGGACTTTGCGGTGGTATAGTCCTCCTTGGCAGGCTTACGGAGGATGATAACCGTAGCCTCCTTCCAGGTGGTCGGGAAGTGGCCAAGTTCTAGGCACTTATTTGCCAGTGATAGGTACAACTCCGGATATTTGTCGATAGCTCGCTTGCAAATATCGGCCGTTAGGCCATCTGCTCCAGGGGCTTTCTTATGGTTGAAGCTATCTGCAGCCGCGTGTAGTTCTTCGATCGTAAATGGTGGGTCATGGGTCTCAGCATTGACTTCGTCATTTACTCGAGCGGCTGCTTCTCTTATACTCTGATGGTCTGAGTTGTCCTCTGCTTCGTCGTCCTTCGGATAAAATGTCACTGCCAGGTGTTCGGCTGATTCCTTCGCACTCAGGGTCTGTCCTTTGAAAGTCAATGGCAGGTCCTCGTATCTTTTGGATACTTTTCCGATGCACTTATATACTCCTTCCCATATGTTGTCTTTATTCTGGGTTTTGCAGAATTCCTTCCAGCTATTAATTTGTGCATTCTTTGCCTCTGTCTCATATTTTTCCTTTGATTGCAGGTACTCACTGACGACCTTGGCTCTTCGGACGGGCGCTGCGCATCGGATCCTCCGTTTTCTGGTGGTGACTTCACGCTTCATCTTGGTAAGTTCCTGCGTCCACCATGGTAAGTTTATTTTATTATTTACTTTTATTTTAGGTATTGATTTCTGACATGTTTTAGTTATAATTTCTATGTATTTTTCTATATTTTTATCTAAATCCATTTTCGTATCTATTTTATTTATTTTTTCTATATTTATTTCATTTTCTGTTACAAGCTGTTCCAAATTATTTCTAAATTGATCCCAATTTGCTTTTTTTGTATTATATATTTTTGTACTTTTAGGTTTTACAGTGTTATTTTTAATTTTGGTTTTATTTAATTTAAATATTATGGCATTGTGGTCTGATCCTGCCATCGATCCGTCAACTCTCCAGTCCTCCACCAGGTCCAGGATGTCCGACGCGCAAGCCGTTATGTCGATGTGGCTCGTAAGTAGTTTACCGCCTCTCACGGTCTCGAAAGTTGGTGTAAAGCCTTCATTGAGTACCTGCAATCCATGCTCTTCTAGCATACCTGTCATTTCCTCTCCCCTGCTATCAGTGTCCCCGCTGCACCACCACACGCTTTTAGCGTTGGTGTCGCCGCCTATGAGGACTCCGCGGGATCCCAGTTTTACAACTATGTTCCCCAGTTGCTCCAGGTAAGGCCCTATGGGTTTATCGGGTTCAAAGTAGAATGAGATGACCACTATCTCACGGGCGCCGGTATGGATCTTCACCACAGTGATGTTGGTTGTGGTGAGGGTCGGGCATTGGGTCACGGTCAAGTCATCATTGAACACTGCAATGGCTGACTTGACCGCGGCCCCCCGCCCGTTTTCACCCTGGAAGATCCTTACCCCCCGGTGGTCTCTCATTCTACCTTGGCCCCCCACATATGGCTCCTGGAGTAGCGCGAAGTCGACCCTCCTTTGTTTGGCCTCCAGAAGAAACTCTAGCGTAGCTAGTTGTTTCCTCTGGAGGTTGGCTTGCGCCACAAGTGTCGGCCCCGCGCCCGCTGGGGAAACAGTCTGATCTGGGTTCCTGGGATCCACCTTAGCAATAAGCTACTGCGGATCTAGCCAAGACATCCCACTTCCTCCTCACAGGACAGTCTGAGCTAAAAGCGTTGTGCTCGGCTCCGCCCAACTTGGCTTTCGCACAGTTGCAGCACGTTGGGGGGACCCTGGCCAACCAGTCAGCACATTCTGACCTGTGGTGAGCCCCTCCGCAGTGGCTGCATGCGTCCACCTGTTCCCGGCAGAACCGTTTGCCATGCCCGTAGCCCAGACAGCGAGAACACTGTATCAGAGGAGATTGATCTTCGACTCTTACTCTCTGGATGTCTATGTGGACAGACCCTGCTTCAGTGAGCCTCTTCCACACCATCGGTGGCACTTGGATGGCCACGTGGGATGCGTGAGGGTTCCTCGCCCTCCTCCTGAACTTCACCTTTAGGCTCGTCTCGTCTGTGCAAAGCTCCCCTATCAGCTCTTTGTTTTGACTGATGAGTGCTCGCACTATATCTTCGTCCTTGTTGTAGGCAAACACGTCTTTCAGTAACACCATTGGCTCCTTGTTTTTAACTTCTTCCATATTTAGGCCGTTTCCTGATGTCCTTAGTTTATCCTTTACTTTTCCTATTTCCTGTCTCGACTTGCACCCAATAATAACCTTCCTGTCCTTTCCTTTCCTTATTCTGTCTATTTTCATCCCTTCCTCTCTAGCGTTTAGGGTCGTCCGTATTTTTTCAAATACTTCTTCCCCTGACGCCTCTTGATCTTCCGCGGTTATTACAATTGAGTGCATTTCTGTCTCCGCTGATGACACTTTTTTGTGGCTTGCAACAGCTGCTGCATAGCTTTTACTTTCTCTCATTTCCTCTCTTTGTATTTGTATTTCCTCCCTTAGCTTTTCCATCTCTTCTTTGTTCTTTTGCAACATTTCGCTGTGTTTGTCTATCTTTTTGATCAGTTGTTCTTGTGTTGTCCAATCCTTTCTCTCTTGTTCTATCTTATTAGCCAATTCTGGGCTTTGGGTCAAGTCGATCTTATCTTTCTTTTGCTCCTTCTTTCTTTCTCCTTCACTTTCTGTCACCAATTTATACAGTCTCTCCGTCGCTTCCAGGACATCATTTTTTATTTCAGTCTTTATGTTCCTGCTGTTGTTAATTTGTAATTTTATTTTCATAAGACACCCCTTGGCTTCTGCTACTCTGCTTGCATAAATTATTCCCTCAGGTGATGAATTTGTTGTAGCTACTCTCTTTGTGTTGGCCTTCGCTTCCAATGGAAGACCCCTGGGCCTTGGTTTCGCCGGCCCGGCTGAGCCCGTCCCTTCTGGTTTCTCCATCTGGGATTCCAGACTAAGCCGCGCCTGCGCAACCTTTGTCCCTGAGATTTCCCTTGGGCTTGGGACCTTCTCTGGGGTTTTGCTTTTTGCCCTGGTGTCTTTGGCAGGTGTACGATACCCAAACATTGTGTTATAGGGCCAGAAGTAATATTAGGAGAATGCGTCAGAATATTTAAGAAGTTCCTGCAAGTGTAAAGGGCTTGCAGGAAGTCAATATACTTAATCCTAGGTTAGTGATGTAAAATTCACTATTTGTCAGTTATAACTATTAATACCTTTATTTTTCAGGTGGCGGTATTCCGGCAGTTCGTTGCGTACAACAGGTGCTATCCCGAGTCTTGCTCAGGTAAGTATATTACAATGTAATGTCAGTAATTTCTATTTAATATTGTGTCTGTCTCAGACAGTTTGTCTAATATTCAAATACTAATCTTAATAAATACAGTATTCGGTCAGATTGTGCTCTCAAAGTGAAAATAAAATAAAAAATAAAATATAGTAAAGTATTATAGTCTAATATCAATTTATCCTATTTTAGGGATAAAGAGTTTAAAAATTATTTTAATTTAAATCTTACGTACTAATTTAATATATGCAGTTTTTTATGTAAGAATGAATTTTCGACCACACCAAGCGTTAGGTCTTTTTGGGTAGGTTTCCCTGATATCAAACACTGGTATTCTACCTCAAGAGTTGGCTAAGTTAGGTAGGAATAGGTTTTGGGGATTATGGGGTGGGGATTATGGGGTGGGGAATTTGGGGATTCTGATGGGGCAGGAATGTAGGCCTCACCGAGCCGGTTCTAATGATACCAAACTCAGTGGGTCTAGTTTGGATAGGGACGGAGATAGGTTTAGAGGGGGTGAGGTAAAAAATTTGGGGGGGGGGGGGAGGGGTAGGTTTCGTGGGGAGGCTATTGGAGACCTAAATTATTTTTAGTAAATTTGGATCGTGGAGGGGGGAATTTTTGGGGATTTTGGAGGTTCTGTTGGGGCAGGATTGTAGGGCTCACCGAGACGGTTCCAATGAGCCCAGACACAGTGGGTCTAGCTTGGATAGGGACAGAGATAGGTTTAGAGGGGGTGAGGTAAAAAATTTTGGGTGGGGGTTTGGGTGGGGGGGGGGGGGGTAGGTTTCGTGGGGAGGCTATTGGGAACCTAAAATATTTTTAGTAATTTGGATCGTGGAGGGGGAAATTTTTGGGGATTTTGGAGGTTCTGTTGGGGCAGGATTGTAGGCCTCACCGAGACGGTTCCAATGAACCCAAACTCAGTGGGTCTAACTTGGATAGGGACAGAGATAGGTTTAGAGGGGGTGAGGTAAAATTTTTTGGGTGGGGGTAGGGGCGGGGGGGGGGGAAGGTTTCGCGGGGGGGCGATCAGACACTGTTTTGGTTTAGGGGCGGGGAAGGGCAGGGGATGGTCTAAATACAATTTCTACAAAAAGTGGGCGGGGCCCAAAAATAACTTAGAATTATTGTGGGTTTTATAGGGTGGGCGGGGCTTACGATACTTCGGACCAGCTCCAGTCAAAACATCAATAAATATTGATTGGTCCCGGGGTTATTAGGGACCCGGCACTTTTCCTCCAATAATATTTTAGATAAATTTTTATTGGCCAACAGTTCCCACCTATCACACACTCAATAAATCTCTATTGGCTGATGGTTCGGCCAATGAGCATTACAATAATTATTAATTGGCTACGCCTCTATCCACTAATAAATATATAAATATTACATTCACCTTTGGATAAATTCCTCTAAGGTCAGTGAGTAGGGTCAGTGAATGGGGTCATTGATATGGTTTCTAAGACTTTTTCTACTCTACTTTGGTTTTTTCTTTATAACTTTTATGTTCTTTAATATATTTTTACTAGAATTTCAGATTTAGATTCTACATTAATTGGGCTATTTTTAACTATATTCTAAGTAATTCTAGCTTTCTTATTTTAATTTCTAGTTTAAGTTAAATAATCTAGTTATTAATTCTAAATTTTTGACCTTGTGTGATGTTTTCGGCGACGATTTGCTGGTCTTCCCGAGGTCGTATCCCGGTGATCTTGGTGTCGTTTGATTCGTGGTGCCGTCCTCTTCCTATATCTTTGTGCAGACAGACTTCGTATCCACAATGTTCCAGGATATTCCCGAGGGAAGTGATTTCTAAAATCGACTTTTTTGTTTCCCGTGCGATTTTTCTTATACTTGGTGGGCTACTTGGAGGTGGGCAAAAAATGCTTCCTGCACTTTTGCCCGGTTCCTGGGGGATATATTTTTCCGAAAATTTGATATTTTAACTTTTTTGAATTTTTATCATTTTTCTCTTTTGCTTAATTTGTTAATAACTTTTTTGTTTATGTAGTTTTTCAAAATTTCTTTTTTGCACTAGTATGTGCATAAGTTGGGCTTCTGGGTTCTGGATGAAAAACTATGTGTCATAGATCGTTTTAATTAGTTATAATCTGTCAAACTTTGTGGTTAAAATTTTTTGTCACTTAAACTATTATATTTTCTATGTCTTTATCTTAATTTCAAAATTTCTTTCGGGGTCCTCTTCTACAACTAGGCACTATTATTTCTTGGTCAAAATTTTTGAAAAAATCCCGAATTTTCCGATTTTCCACCACGTGTTTTAATTTTATTTTCTTAAATTTTTCGGAAATTACTGGGCAGAAAAATCTGGTTTTTTCACAGGTTGTCAAGGACGTCACAACGCAACTTTAGGCTATTAAAAAAGTATATGTCACAGATCGTTTGGGGGCAGCGTTTCACGTTTTGTGTTTGACCACGTGTTTTTGAGGTTAGGAAATCAGTTTTTCCTCACTTTCTCACTCAGTTTCGGCCCGATTTTCACCAAACTTTCACCATGTGTCACTTTCACTTTACTGCAGTTTTTCACCAAAAATCGTCGTTTTCCGAGCACAAATACTTATTTAACGGATTTTTAAACTACGGA